>JAHUXG010026801.1:0-30257 GCA_020740815.1 Sciurus niger | reverse complement strand
GGAGATTCCGTTGGCTTCAGTAGCTCACATTTTGGATCATGTCACTCTGGGGCAGTATAAAAGTCCAGGACCATGACTATTCCTCTCTAGTCCTTCCCCTGGCATCCTGGAGGCTGCATCTCCTTCCCTGTTGTGCCTCCAGAAGCCACCTTTCTGACAACCTTCTCACAGAAAAGAGCAGAACAGTGGGACCTCAAATTTATTTCCCATCTCTGGGTGTTTTTCAGGTTTTTGCTGGAAATATTAAAAGATTGGAGGAAAAGTAATGCCAGAGTTTTCAGTGCTGGGCTAAGGATTGTTTCTTTTTAAATTGTGTGTCTTTTTACTGAGGGGTGCAAAGTAAATCTAGCTGTAAATGGCTGGTGGATTTTGGGTGTTGGTCTTATCTGCACTTCTTTGCCTAATTTATTATGAATTCTATAGGTTGTCTGTCTTACTTTGTGGGTCGTCTAAATACAGAATCCGGTCCTCAGCAAACAGTGCCAATCTGAGTTCTCTTTCCCTGTGTCTGTCTACTCAGAAACTTAATTTCCAACTTTTGCTTGATTTTCATGGATTCAGTTTCAATATTTAGGTTTAAGAGGAGTGTGGAATGTGGGCACACTTGTCCTGTTTCTGCATTCAGATAAAATGCTCTCGGTTCTTCCCCTGTATAATGTTTCCCTTGGATTTGTGAGCTATAACCTGTGGGCTGCTAGGTTCAGTTTTCTCTATCCCTATATTTTCTGGTGTTTTAAGCACAAATGTGTGATGGAGTCTGGAATCTTTTGGGAGGCCATGCAAGTAGATAATCAAGCGATATTCGTCCTGCTGATGATTATGTGCAGAAATACATTTGTTGATTTCCTTATGTCCAACCAAATTACATCCTCAGGTAGTAAACATATGTGTATCGAACAAATAATAGAATTATTGTAATTCTTGACTATTAACTAAGGCTTCCTTAAGTAGAAAAGACATTTAATCATTCAGAACACAGGAAACTAAATTAGTAAGTACCAAATGCCATTTAGAGTATCTTGCAATTGTCAGGTTCCTAAGTCATTATAGTCATTCCACTTGTCAAATCTGAACATAATCTTAAAGAGTATTGCCACAGAAAGATTTACAAAGTGGTCCAGGGAAGTAGCAAGTATCTAGGACCCAATGATTGGCAAATCAGCGACCCTGGGTAGAGTCATGGTATGCAATGGTGTGAGTCACGGATTTACAAGCAATGGCCCCTGGGAGATTCCATTGGTTTCAGTAGCTCACATTTTGGTTCACCTCACTCTGGGGCAGTATAAAAGTTCAGGACCATGACAAGTCCTCACTAGTCTTTACCCTGGCATCCTGGTGGCTGCATCTCCTGCCTTGTTGTGCCTCCAGAAGCCACCTGTCTGACAACCTTCTCACAGAAAAGAGCAGAACAGTCGGACCTCAAATTGGTTTCCCTTTTCAGGTGTTTTTCAGATTGTTTCTGGAAATATTAATAGATTGGAGGCAAAGGAATGGCTTAGGTTTCAGTGCTGGGCTAAGGATTGTTTCATTTTAAGTTGTGTGTCTTTCTACTGAGGGGCACAAAATAAATCTTGGTGATGGATTTTGGGTGTTGACCTTGTCTCCAGTGCTTGCCTCTTTCATTATGAGCTCTGTAGGTCTTCTGCTGAGTTTGTGGGTCTTCTAACGACAGGATCCTAATCCTCAGCCAACGGGGCCAACTTGAGTTCTCTTTCCTTGTTTCTGTCTACTCAGGATACTTAATTTCCATCTTTTGCTTGATTTTCATGGCTACAGTTTCGAGGTTTTGATCGAAGAGGAGTGTGGTTTGTGATCATTCTTTTCCTGTTTCTGTGTTCAGATAAAATGCTCTCGGTTCTTCTCCTGGAAAATATTGCCCTTGGACTCGTTGGCTATAGCCTGTTGGCTACTGAAGTCAGTTCCCTCTATTCCTAGTTTTTCTGGTTTGTAAACACGAATGGGTGCTGGACTCTGGCAACTGGTTTTGGGCATGTGAGGAGATCATCATGGGATTTTTGTCCTCCTGACAATTATGTGCAGTAATACACTTCTTGATTGCCTTATGTCAAACCAAACTTACTCACCCAAGGAAAAAACTAATGTGATCACTCTGTACTACATATAAAATATGCTTTTGAATGCAGTTGGTCAAATGTTTCTCATGAAATTCAGCATCTGTTTTCAGCAAGGATATAGATCTGCAGTTGATTTCACTGAGATTTTTTTTCTAGCTCAGTTATCTTTTCCAAAATGTGGTCTCTGTTTCATAATCACTGTCCTTTGTGTCCATTTTTCATTTGTACTGTGATATTTATTACCATCTTCTGCTTCTGATTTTGTGACTCATAGCTTGTTACTTTTTTATGAACTGGAGATAACAAAGTAGATTACTAATTTGGGACTTCTGAAAGTTTTTGTAATGTAGGCAGCTCATGAAGGCACTGCTCAGCACTGCTCTTGCTGTAAGCCCCAAGTTTGATGTGTTGCTTTTTGATTTTCCTCTGATTGAAGCAATTTGTAAAATTCCCTCCACACTTTTCAAGAGTCTCAGATTTTGTCAAAGGGGAGTTTTTCCATTTAGACCTAGTTGACAACTCCTATTCTTTCTTTTGCTGCTGATTTGCAGTTTTATTCCATTGTGATCAGAAAAGTTGAGGGATATTGTTTTCAAGTGTTTTGTAACTGTTGGACATTGATGTCAGGCTTAATATATCCCATGGACATTTAAAGCCTAAATATTTCATTTGTTCATACATAGGGCACATATTCTCATTCCAAATTTACTACTATTGTAATTATATACTGGGGAGCTAATATAAGGCAGCAAATAGAATTCAGACCATCACCTTCATCTACCAAAGCTAACACAAGACAGTATCTTCATGAATGCATGCGTGAAGATCACTTCTGGTGATATTTATAATAGCAGTGAATACTTTGGAAGGGTAACTGCTGTGCTTTTCTTTTTCAAGGATGTGCATAAGGGGCTTCCATCCATCCATCCTTGTAACAATCATTATTTAATAAATGTGGGGAGAAACAGTTGTTCTTATCTCTAATGCACTGTGTTATAAAGGAAATGAGCATATTGTCTAGAGTCAGTCACCCAATACAAATCGAAAATAAGCATCCATATATGATGTGTCAGAGTCCTAGCAAAGTCCTCTCTTAGGGCCAGGTACCTGTAGCTGTGAAAAAAGACACATGTGGGAATGGAACATTACACTCTGGGAAATAGAATTTCCTCAGTGGTTGTGAGGGTTGCTCAACACCACAATGTAAACAATGTCCAATGGACATACCATTTCTTTGTGGTTATGAATATATTCATCTTCTCTCCATGACTCAGGACACCCAATCAGAGCCTCTGAGGAAGAAAGACCTGACACCAAGAACATGAGGCAGTGGGCAGGACATTCCTCACAGCCTCCATCCCAAAGGCTCATTAAAACCCAGAATGAGAAGCACCAGCAGAGGAGAGCTGTGGGGCAGAGGACTCCCCCACCAGAGGAGGAGAACCCCCAGGTAAGTGGAGGCCTGGAAGATTCAGGAGCCTGGGGGCAGCATGGGTCAGAGTCTGGCTCAGATATTGCTGATTTGGTCTCTACAACTCAAATCTCCTGCTAAAACCCATGAAGACCAGGCCAAGTACCTGCTCACAGCTAAATGAGTCCCTTCATATGATGTGATGAGATATCTTCCATCCAAATTAGGAGCATATTCAGCCATGCATTATTACTTTTCTTGAATTCTGGCTCAGTATCATCACGTTTGGAACATTCAATTCTTCCCCCTAGGGATTCTAACAACATATGCTTTCCAAAGAACTTCAGCAATCCTGGCGATCCTATAAATTCCTGGTGCACAAGTCTGCATCTCTAATCTAAAACAAAGCTTAACTAAGTCTTGAAAATCCATCTGAACCTTGACACTGCAGAGCTGGATTTGTTTGTGCTGACTTGTCTTTTTGCACCCACAGGTCAAGTGCAAGGACTGTGGGGCCTTTGGACACACTTCAAGGAGCAGAAGATGCCCCATGAAGTGCTGGAATGGGGCACTGGCCCCACAACACTTGGGCCCAAAGAAGGAGAAGGAGAACCAGACACCAAGGCAGCTTGAGACTCTCCATGACACAGAAAGCTTTAAGCAGCTTGAGAGAATGAAAGACCAGGGGCAAAGGTGAGTGATGGGTAGGGGGATCCAAGCTGGGGCACTGAAGTCAAAGGGATGGTGTCCTTCCTCCTCCACACAATGATCACAGCTATGTGCAATGACAGGGTAAGTGGAAAAGAATTAGGCAAGGACATCACTTCAGAATGCCACACCCTGGATGTCACTCTTCTCCCATGCCTCCAGTAAGGGGAAGGATTCAGGGCTCTCTAGGAACATGACCATGATAAGCACAAAGGCAATGAGTCCTTGTGATTCAACTTAGTGGTAAATGAGAAGGGCAGGCTGGAGTTACAGAGTGGGCAGGACATAAGGGAAGGCACAGATCTAGGAACTGTCAAACCGTATCAGACCAAACACTAAGGGAAATGGGACATGAACATTTACTTCCTGCTCTGGATTCATCCAAATACCATGGTTTGTTCTGCAGGCAAGAAGAGCAGCCAAGGAAGTCTCTGCTCCAGAAAATTCCTCGGAGACTTCAGGGGATGCAGCAACCAAATTGGGAGGAAAAGAAAGAATCCAGCAAGCTCGTGGCGAGTATCATGGTGGGTACGCTCTTTTCGCCTGGATCTCGATTCCCTCTCCATTTCGTGCCGCGAGGGATTGCCATAGCTTATTGGCGGGCAATGTTCACAGGTGTGGCTCAGGCAGCGAGGCTTGCATATTGTGGGGATATCTCTTCCATATCTCCTCATTAGAATGGCAGGATATCTTACCCTGAAAGTGGATAGAACACTCAGGAACTTTGGTATGGGCCTCCCATCGTCATCTGCTCGGAGCATTAGCCATCTGCATCACACAAAATAACACATTAAGCAGCCTTTTACATCTCAAACAATGAGGCCCAATGTTAAGAATGGGATATTTTCCAATATGCCCTGAAACATGTCAGGTTGATATTATAGTTGGTGTTCTACTAACGATCACTGAGTTGGAGCGCACCTTTTACTTTAGGTGACTGATGGATTGTCTTACTCTTGAACTTCATGTTCTGTAGTCCTTTGCCTATTTGCTTTTCATTTTTTCTTGACAGAGAGCAAGTACTAATGAATGCTTTATGTGTATGTCTTGTCATCCAGCAAACCAGCAGGCCACCGCCCATCCAAATACCCTGCAAGAGTTCTGTCCTGGGACCTGTATTGGAGAGTCAGCCACCTGTCAAGAACACTGATGAGAGACCCATCCTCCCTACAGCGCAACCCTTCCAAAGAAATGAACGTGATTTCTACTCCATCCCTGTGCCCATGAAAGGACAGGAAGTAGCCATCACTGGCACCAGCCAGCCAGCAGTAAGGCGGTCTGGCCAGAACACTGCCCTCCATGTGAAGGGAGCAGATGAAAAGCCAGAGGGCGGCTCCCTTAATGTTGCCCAGGCTACCTCTAAAAGCCATGTTGTGGGCCAGGTGCTCCATCCTCAATCCACTGCCAGGGGCCTTGACGCGAGCAAACGGCCCTGCCTGCAGGCTACAGCATGGAGAGCAACCCAGGTCCCCACACTCAGTGTCAGGGCCCCCATCAAGAGACATGCCCAGGATCCTGTCAAGGCAAGCCAGCATGCCCCAAAGAAACTTAGAGTCAACCCCAGCCTGACTCCATATTGGAGCACTGGAAGTCCAGGCGTGGAGGTTTACACATCTGTGCAGTGTCTGCCTTCTACAAGTGGACTCAGATTCAAAGTATCACCCCACGTGACCAGGAAAACTCCACCCCATGGTTCCAGCATGGATCTTCACCCTCCAAGGAAAAGCCCTGTCCTGAATCCTGTCCCACCCTGCACCAAGTCCAATCCTCCAGCGGCCAGCTGTATTCCACGACAGACCCTCAGAATGGTCTTCAGGAGACTGCACCATGACTGTTGGAGCTCCAGGTTCATTAGGACTCCCCCTTCCTCTCCCCCTTCAAAGCCCATTGCTCCTGCTATGAGTGCCCCTTTTCTTGACAAGTCTGAGGGACACAGTTCCCATGTGCCTGTGAGTTGCCTCTATGAGGACCTTCAGGTTTCCTCCTCCTCTGAGGACAGTGACACGGAGTGAGGCACTCCATGGCTGGGAAGACTCACCTTCTGGTCTCAAGGGACTTGGAGAGGACTATGGGACTGAGGTGCAGGGAGCAGCTGCATCTGGGTCATAGAACCTCCCCATGTATGTGGCAGATGCAAGTTTGGGGACTGCATAGAGTGCTGGAGCAGACACAGACATTGGCTCTGAATGACAGAAGATTCAGATGCGACTTGTCAACTGGCTGTGAAGGATTGTATGTACACTACATAGAATGTAAAATGGAGGGGATATGCACGTGTATATATTGAACTATAGTGTAAGTAGGAGGCTCGGGTGACTCCTTGTTGTCCTGTGACTGACTTGAGGGCAAACAATGGCTGATAACTGGGACCTCTGTCTTTGCAGCTCTGTCCTAGCTTGTGATGTGAGGGCTTGACTGTAGAGTATGTCAGTAGAAACCATTGGGGACAGTTTCCTTGGCATTACACATTGTGCTCATTTACTTTCTTTGCAAACATGTACTTAAGTTTCATTTCAACCCTAAATAAAAGTCTGTCCTAGACAATGCTCTTTGGGGTAGCCTCTTGTTTTGGAGGGGAGCCACATCCAGGTCAGATGCACATTCTCATCTGTATACTCCACCATGTCACAGCTGAGACATTTCCATGGCACAGTCCCCTAGACCATGGAACAGAATAACCATCAGACAGCAATCTAAGGGTCCTCCAGCACCACCACTTCCTCACTCACCTTCATGTCTTCTATTGTCAAGAGCATACTGAAAAGTAGGGACATTGAAGAGGGCATGAAGATGTAATGTGTGGGAATAAATAGTCTTGATGTTCCCACAGCATCAAGCAGAAAACACCCATGACCCACCTCTCACCATGCTCTCAAATGCACACAGGATAGTGCTTCCCCTCTGCTCATCCCAGAAGGAGGCTCCACTGCAGATTCTTTCACCCTACTGTGCCTGCTCAAGAGGAGGGTCAGCTCCACTCCTATACCTGGTCTGGAAATTCTTGCACAACCCTGCCTTTCTCAGGTTCAGTACCTACAGATGCATCTGGGTGTTCTCCACACCATTCTCCTGTAAACCATGGCACCCATGGGTAATTGTTAATTGGGGTCCAGCTATAAGGGTTGAGGGGAGAGCTAATAAAGAGGCAAACACACAGGATGGTAAAGAGCAAGAAGTGGCTTTCATGGGAAAATCAGTCCAGTTTATTATCTCTTCCAGGGTCATATCAAGTTACCTACATTCCATAGTACAGTTAACTTTGCACATGTGCAGATCACATAACTTGCTTGCTTCTTAGAGTCCACTAGTAACAAAGGCTTTTTATAACAAGATAATGTCTCCAAGTCTCAAGGACAGAGGAGTTGTAGAGCATCTCTAAGCCATTCAAACAGAGCACCTTTTGTCCTGAGGAGTGTGCTCAACTTGAAGGACTTTTGCACCTCAGTACATTGACCTGAAATCCCTACAACTCCACATTGTACTTTGTATGACCTTTTGAAGAGACATGACTTGTCTTCCGTTCAAGGCAGGTGGAAGGAGAAAGCAAGGCAATCATTGGCAAAAACAAGCACAGCATAATAAGGCAAGTATCAATAAACATCCTCCAATAAAAAGTGGTTTGATCCACAAGGTTAACCAATCTAGTAAATCCCAACCTCTGTCATCTTGTTGTACCTTCTTTACAATGTCTTCAAGATGATCCGATTCCCTTTGAATGGGGTTACTATTATCAGTTAAATTGAAACAACACATATTATTAAATTCTTGGCAATCCCACTGAGGTAGGAATAACAAATAATCAATAGCAGCTCTATTATCAAGAATAGCTTGATGATGTTTTTGTTGTTCCTCATTAAGCATAGAAGTTGCCATTGATGTGTACTTTATATTTTTTTTACCATAGCAAAGCAAGTTTCATTGTCTGCTTATAAACTCCTACCAATAGGGCAGGAATTCCAACTAAAGAGAAAGTTAAAGCTTCAAATTCTGTTTTAGACAATAGATGAATGGAATCATTACAAACTTTTTCTAAGGACACAGCTCTCTTATGTAACCATTGTGCGGGATGGTGAATATTAAATCCTGAGAAGAGGGGAGAAACACCATTAATCTACTTAAATAACAAGGAGTAGACCTTAGGTAGAGGTCCTTGAATTTGGGTAGAAATTTTGCAAAGTTCCCCAGGGAGATGTATTCGAGTAATCTCAGAAGTAATCATATCTGTTCCTGCTCTCTCTCTAGTGTCATGAAAGGATTTGTGGGAGGAGCTTCTGTTTGAACTGGAAACATCTGTGAAGGAGAGACATATGCATCTGCAGGTGAAAAGGGTTCCTCCTCCTTTGGCCCTGGGTCAGGAGGTGACCTGAAATTGGGTTTCCTGACATGTCTGTTTTAGATCTGCATTGATTAGCCCAGTGAAATCCTTTAAGACAGATTAGACCTTTTCTGATTCAGCCATTTTGTGGCCCTTATTTATTTATTTATTTTTTATCTTACAGTCCTTTTGAAGATGGCCAGATTTTTACAATTGTATCAAAGTTTATCAGGGAACTTTAGAGCAGCAGCCAGTAAAGCCACTTTATGAGTCTCAGTACCAATATTTTGACATGCCTTTATAAGATCAGAAAGTGTAGTATCCACTTTACGGTTAATAGACTTTATTTATTCCTTATGATCTTGGTTGGCACTTTCATAAGCCAGCTGTTTGGTCAGAATATTGGCAGCCTCCAAATTGTCTACTTGCCTTTCAATAGCTTTAGTCAATTGGTTAACGAAAGTAATAAAAGACTCCCTTGAGCCTTGTCAAATTACAGCAAAGATTTGGAAGGATCCCAAGTGTCTGGGATACTCCGCCATGCCTTACAAACTGAGGTTCTAATCTGAGCAATGGTGGCTCCGGGCAACTGAGCTTGTTGTTGTAATGGCCCTCTTTGCCCCATGCCAAACAGGTCATCATAATCAATAGTAACATTCCCTTGAGCATTATCCTCAGCTTGAACATGGGCTAAATAAGAGTATTCTTGTGAAAACACTGTATTTTGGGCAGGAGAAGTAGCCATTTTCACCAATGTTTTCCAATCACTAGGAACCAAGGCATAACAGACTTTTATTTAGGGTTGAAATGAAACTTAAGTACATGTTTGCAAAGAAAGTAAATGAGCACAATGTGTAATGCCAAGGAAACTGTCCCCAATGGTTTCTACTGACATACTCTACAGTCAAGCCCTCACATCACAAGCTAGGACAGAGCTGCAAAGACAGAGGTCCCAGTTATCAGCCATTGTTTGCCCTCAAGTCAGTCACAGGACAACAAGGAGTCACCCGAGCCTCCTACTTACACTATAGTTCAATATATACACGTGCATATCCCCTCCATTTTACATTCTATGTAGTGTACATACAATCCTTCACAGCCAGTTGACAAGTCGCATCTGAATCTTCTGTCATTCAGAGCCAATGTCTGTGTCTGCTCCAGCACTCTATGCAGTCCCCAAACTTGCATCTGCCACATACATGGGGAGGTTCTATGACCCAGATGCAGCTGCTCCCTGCACCTCAGTCCCATAGTCCTCTCCAAGTCCCTTGAGACCAGAAGGTGAGTCTTCCCAGCCATGGAGTGCCTCACTCCGTGTCACTGTCCTCAGAGGAGGAGGAAACCTGAATGTCCTCATAGAGGCAACTCACAGGCATATGGGAACTGTGTCCCTCAGACTTGTCAAGAAAAGGGGCACTCATAGCAGGAGCATTGGGCTTTGAAGGGGGAGAGGAAGGGGGAGTCGTAATGAACCTGGAGCTCCAACAGTCATGGTGCAGTCTCCTGAAGACCATTCTGAGGGTCTGTCATGGAACACAGCTGGCCGCTGGAGGATTGGACTTGGTGCAGGGTGGGACAGGATTCAGGACAGGGCTTTTCCTTGGAGGGTGAAGATCCATGCTGGAACCATGGGATGGAGTTTTTCTGGTCACGTGGGGTGACACTTTGAACTTGAGTCCACTTGTAGAAGGCAGACACTGCACAGATGTGTAAACCTCCACGCCTGGACTTCCAGTGCTCCAATATGGAGTCAGGCTGGGATTGCCTCTAAGTTTCTTTGGGGCATGCTGGCTTGCCTTGACAGGATCCTGGGCATGTCTCTTGATGGGGGCCCTGACACTGAGTGTGGGGACCTGGGCTGCTCTCCATGCTGTAGCCATCAGGCAGGGCCGTTTGCTCGCATCAGGGCCCCTGGCAGTGGATTGAGGATGGAGCACCTGGCCCACAACATGGCTTTTAGAGGTAGCCTGGGCAACATTAAGGGAGCCGCCCTCTGGCTTTTCATCTGCTCCTTTCACAAGGAGGGCAGTGTTCTGGCCAGACCGCCTTACTGCTGGCTGGCTGGTGCCAGTGATGGCTACTTCCTGTCCTTTCATGGGCACAGGGATGGAGTAGAATTCACGTTCATTTCTCTGGAAGGGTTGCGCTGTAGGGAGGATGGGTCTCTCATCAGTGTTCTTGACAGGTGGCTGACTCTCCAATACAGGTCCCAGGACAGAACTCATGCAGTGTATTTGGATGGGCAGTGGCCTGCTGGTTTGCTGGACAACAAGACATACACATAAAGCATTCATTAGTACTTGCTCTCTGTCAAGAAAAAATGAAAAGCAAATAGGCAAAGGACTACAGAACATGAAGTTCAAGAGTAAGACAATTCATCAGTCACCTAAATTAAAAGGTGCGCTCCAACTCAGTGATCGTTAGTAGAACACCAACTATAATATCAACCTGACATGTTTCAGGGCATATTGGAAAATATCCCATTCTTAACTTTGGGCCTCATTGTTTGAGATGTAAAAGGCTGCTTAATGTGTTATTTTGTGTGATGCAGATGGCTAATGCACCTTTGAGCAGAGTGCGATGGCTGAGGAGATTTCATACCAAAGCTCAGAGTGTTCACCCACTTTCAGTAAGAATATTCCTGCAGAGTACATTCTATCCTTTCAGACACTGGAATGAACTTGGTCCATATGCACCCCCATTCCTAATGAGGAGAGATATGGAAGGAATCCCACAAAGTATTGCAAACACCATACCTGAAATACACACAAGCCTGAGGCACATTGCCCTTAATAAGCTATAGCAAGTCCCTCAGCAGCAGGGAAATGGAAAAGGAAGAAATCGAGTTTATCCAGAGCAGAAAAAGAGCAGCCCACCATGGAGATACTCACCCTCAGAGAGGCACTGGATTCTTTCCTTTCCTCCCAATTTGGTTGCTGCCTCCCTTGAAGTCTCCTAGGAATTCTCTGGAGCAGAGACTTCCTCGGCTGCTCTTCTTTCCTGCAGAACAAACCAAGGTATTTGGATGCATCCAGAGCAGGAAGTAAATGATCATGTCCCATTTCCCTTAGTGTTTGGTCTGATACGGTTTGACCGTTCCTAGACCTGTGCCTTCCCTTATGTCCCGCCCACTCTCTAACTCCAGCCTGCCCTTCTCATTTTCCACTAAGTTGAATCACAAGGACTCATTGCCTTTGTGTTTATCATGGTCATGTTTCTAGAGAGCCCTGAATCCTGCCCCTTACTGGAGGCATGAGAGAAGAGTGACATCCAGGGTGTGGCATTCTGAAGTGATGTCCTTGCCTAATTCTTTTCCACTTACCCTGTCATTGCACATGGCTGCGATCATTGTGTGGAGGAGGAAGGACACCATCCCTTTGACTTCAGTGCCCCAGGTTGGATCCCCCTACCCATCACTCACCTTTGCCCCTGGACCTTCATTCTCTCAAGCTGCTTAAAGCTTTCTGTGTCATGGAGAGTCTCAAGCTGCCTTGGTGTCTGGTTCTCCTTCTCCTTCTTTGGGCCCAAGTGTTGTGAGGCCAGTGCCCTGTTCCAGCACTTCATGGGGCATCTTCTGCTCCTTGAAGTGTGTCCAAAGGCCCCACAGTCCTTGCACTTGACCTGTGGGTGCAAAAAGACAAGTCAGCACAAACAAATCCAGCTCTGCAGTGTCAAGGTTCAGATGGATTTTCAAGACTTAGTTAAGCTTTGTTTTAGATTAGAGATGCAGACTTGTGCACCAGGAATTTATAGGATCGCCAGGATTGCTGAAGTTCTTTGGAAAGCATATGCTGTTAGGATCCCTAGAAGGAAGAATTGAATGTTCCAAAGGTGATGATTCTGAGACAGAATTCAAGAAAAGTAATAACACATGGCTGAATAGGCTCCTAATTTGGATGGAAGATATCTCATCACATCATATGAAGGGGCTCATTTACCTGTGAGCAGGTACCTGGCCTGGCCTTCATGGGTTTTAGCAGGAGATTTGAGTTGTAGAGACCAAATCAGCAATATCTGAGCCAGACTCTGACCCATGCTGCCCCCAGGCTCCTGACTCTTCCAGGCCTCCACTTACCTGGGGGTTCTCCTCCTCTGGTGCGGGAGCGCTCTGCCCCACAGCTCTCCTCTGCTGGTGCTTCTCATTCTGGTTTTTAATGAGCCTTTGGGATGGAGGCTGTGAGGAATGACCTGCCCACTGCCTCATGTTCTTGATGTCAGGTCTTTCTTCCTCAGAGACTGAGATTTTCTGATCACTCCTGAGTCATGGAGAAAAGACGAATATATTCATGACCACAAAGAAATGGTATGTCCATTGGACTTTGTTTACATTGTGGTGTTGAGCAACCCTCACAACCACTGAGGAAATTCTATTTCCCAGAGTGTAATGTTCCATTCCCAGATGTGTCTTTTTTCACAGCTACAGGTACCTGGCCCTAGGAGAGGACCTTGCTAGGACTCTGACACATCATATATGGATGCTTATTTTAGATTTGTATTGGGTGACTGATTCTAGACAATATGCTCATTTCCTTTATAACACAGTGCATTAGAGATAAGAACAACTGTTTTTCCCCACATTTATGAAATAATGATCGTTACAAGGATGGAGGGATGGAAGCCCCTTATGCACATCCTTGAAAATGAAAAGCACAGCAGTTACCCTTCCAAAGTATTCACTGCTATATTAAATATCACCAGAAGTGATCTTCACACATGCATTCATGAAGATACTGTCTTGTGTTAGCTTTGGTAGATGAAGGTGATGGTCTGGATTCTATTTGCTACCTTATATTAGCTCCCCAGTATTTAACTACAATACTAGTAAATTTGGAATGAGAATATGTGCCCTATGTATGAACACATGAAATATTTAGGCTTTAAATGTCCATGGGATATATTAAGCCTGACATTAATGTCCAACAGTTACAAAACACTTGAAAACAGTATCCTTCATCTTTTCTGATCACAATGGAATAAAACTGCAAATCAGCGGCAAAAGAAACTACTAGGTCAAAATGGAAAAACTCCCCTTTGACAAAATCTGAGACTCTTGAAAAGTGTGGAGGGAATTTTACAAATTGCTTCAATCACAGGAAAATCAAAAAGCAACACATCAAACTTGGGGCTTACAGCAAGAGCAGTGCTGAGCAGTGCCTTCATGAGCTGCCTACATTGCAAAAACTTTCAGAAGCCCCAAATTAGTAATCTACTTTTTTATCTCCAGTTCATAAAAAAGGAACAAGCTATGAATCACAAAATCAGAAGCAGAAGAAGGTAATAAATATCACAGTACAAATGAAAAAAGGACACAAAGGACAGTGATCATGAAACACAGACCACATTGTAGAAAAGATAATTGAGCTAGAAAAAAAAAATCTCAAGGAAATCAGCTGCAGATCAATATCCTTACTGAAAACAGATGTGGAATTTCATGAGAAAAGTCTGACCAACTGCATTCAAAAGCACATTTTATATGTAGAACACAGTGATCACATTAGTTTTTTCCTTGGGTGCGTAAGTTTGGTTTGACATAAGGCAATCAAGAAGTGTATTACTGCACATAATTGTCAGGAGGACAAAAATCCCATGATGATCTCCTCACATGCCAGAGTCCAGCACCCATTTCTGTTTACAAACCAGAAAAACTAGGAATAGAGGGAACTGACCTCCGCAGCCCACAGGCTATAGCCAATGAATCCAAGGGCAATATTATCCAGGAGAAGAACCGAGAGCATTTTATCTGAACACAGAAACAGGACAAGCATGATCACAAATCACACTCCTCTTCGATCAAAATCTCAAGACTGTAGCCATGAAAATCAGGCAAAAGATGGAAATTAAGTATCCTGAGTAGACAGAAACAGGGAAAGAGAACTCAGATTGGCCCTGTTGGCTGAGGATAGGATCCTGTATTTAAAAGACCCAAAAACTCAGCCAGAAGACCTACAGAGCTCATAATGAATGAGGCAACCACTGGAGACAAGGTCAACACCCCAAGTCCATCACCAAGATTCATTATGTGCCCCTCAGTAGAAAGACACACAATTTAAAATGAAACAATCCATAACCCAGCACTGAAACCTCTGCCATTCCTTTTCCTCCTATCTATTAATATTTCCAACAACAATCTGAAAAACACCTGGAAAAGGGAAACCAACTTAAGGTCCCACTGTTCTTCTCTTTTCTGTGAGAAGGTTGTCAGACAGGTGGCAGCTGGAGACACAACAGGGCAGGAGATGCAGCCTCTAGGATGCCAGGGGAAGGACTAGTGAGGACTTGTCATGGTCCTGGACATTTATACTGTCCCAGGGTGACGTGATCCAAAACATGAGCTACTGAAACCAAAGGAATCTCCCAGGGGCCATTTCCTATAAATCCGTAACTCACACCTTTACACCACATGACTCTACTCAGGGTCCCTGATTTGCTAATCATTGGGTCCTTCAAACTTGCTGTTTCCCTGGACCACTTTGTCAATCTTTCTGGGACACAACCTCTTTAGGATTATGTTCAGATTTGACAGGTGGAATGACTATAGGGATTTAGGAACCTGACAAATGCAAGATACTCTAAATGGCATTTGGTACTTACTAATTTTGCTTCCTCTGTTCTGAATGATTATTTTTCTTCCCTTTCTACCTAAAGAAGCCTTAGTTAAAAGTCAAGGATTTCAATAATTCTATTATTTGTTAGATACACATATGTTTACACCTGGGGATGCAATTTGGTTGGACATAAGGAAATTAATAAATGTATTTCTGCACATAATCGTGAGCAGGACAAATATTGCTTGTTTATCTCATGCATGCCCCCCTAAAAGATGCCAGAGTTCATCACCCATTTGAGCTTACAACACCAGAAAATCTAGGGATAGAGGAAACTGACCCTAGCAGCCCCCAGGTTAAAGCTCACAAATTCAAGGGCAACATTATCCAGGGGAAGAACCGAGAGCATTTTATCTGAATGCAGAAACAGGACAAGTGTGCCCACATTCCACACTCCTCTTTAACATAAATCTTGAAACTGTATCATCAAAATCAAGAAAAGTTGGAAATTAAGTATTCTGAGTAGACGGCAACAGGGAAAGAGAACTCAGATTGGCCCCGATTGCTGAGGACAGGGTCCTATATTTAGAAGACCCACAAACTAAGCCAGAAGACCTATAGAGCTCATAATAAATTAGGCAAAGAAGTGCAGATAAGAACAACACCCCAAATCCACCAGCCATTTACAGCAAGATTTATTTTGCACCCCTCAGTAAAAAGACACACAATATAAAAGGAAACAATCCTTAGCCCAGGACTGAAACCTCCGGCATTCCTTTTCATCCAATCAATTAATATTTCCAGCAACAATCTGAAAAACACCTGGAAAAGGGAAACCAACCTGAGGTTCCACTGTTCTGCTCTTTTCTGTGACAAGATTATCAGAGAGGTGGCAGCTGGAGACAAAAGAGGGCAGGAGATTCAGCCTCCAGGATGACAGGGGAAGGACTAGTGAGGACTTGTCATGGTCCTGGACCTTTATTCTGCCCCAGGGTGATGTAATCCAAAATGTGAGCCTCTGAAACCAACGGAATCTCCCAGGGGCCATTTCCTGAAAATCCGTAACTCACACCTTTACCCCACATGACTCTACTCAGGGTACCTTATTTGCCAATCATTGGGTCCTAGATACTTACTGTTTCCCTGGACCACTTTGTCAATCTTTCTGTGGCAAAACTCCTTAGGATTATGTTCAGATTTGACAGGTGGAATGACTATAATGACTTAGGAACCTGTCAAATGCAAGATACTCTAAATGGCATTTGGTACTTACTAATTTTGCTTCCTCTGTTCTGAATGATTATATGTCTAGTCTTTCTACCTAAGGAAGCCTTAGTTAAAAGTCAGGATTTCAATAATTCCTTTATTTGTAAGATACACATATGTTTACTACCTGGGGATGCAATTTGGTTGGACATAAGGAAATCAACAAATGTATTTCTGCACATAATCATCAGCAGGATGAATATCGTTTGATTATCTCCTTGCATGGCCTCCCAAAAGATGCCAGACTCAATCACCCATTTGTGCTTCAACACCAGAAAATCTAGGGATAGAGGAAACTGACCATAGAGGTGCACATTTGTAGCTCACAAATCCAAGGACAACATTATCCAGGGGAAGAACCGAGACCATTTTATGTAAATAGAGTAACAGGACAAGAGTGCCCACATTCCACACTCCTCTTTAACATAAATCTTGAAACTGTATCCATGAAAGACAAGAAAAGTTGGAAATTAATTATTCTGAGTAGACAGCAACAGGAAAAGAGAACTCAGATTGGACCCGTTTCCTGAGGACAGGATCCTGTATTTAGAAGACCCACAAAATAAGCCAGAAGACCTATAGAGCTCATAATAAATTAGGCAAAGAAGTGCAGATAAGACCAACACCCCAAAACCACCAGCCATTTACAGCAAGATTTATTTTGTGCCCCTCAGTAGAAAGACACACAATTTAAAAAGAAACAATCCTTAGCCCAGCACTGAATCCTCCGGCATTCCTTTTCCTCCAATCTATTAATATTTCCAGCAACAATCTGAAAAACACCTGGAAAAGGGAAACCAACTTGAGGTCCCACTGTTCTGCTCTTTTCTGTGAGATGATTGTCAGACAGATGTCTTCTGGAGGCACAACAGGGAAGGAGATGCAGCCTCCAGGATACCATGGAAAGGACTAGTGAGGACTTGTCATGGTCCTGGACTTTTATACTGCCCCAGAGTGACATGATCCAAAATGTGAGCTACTGAAACCAACGGAATCTCCCAGGGGCCATTTCCTGTAAATCCGTGACTCACACTGTTACACCACATGACTCTACTCAGTGTCCCTGATGCCAATCATTGGGTCCTAGATACTTGCTGTTTCCCTGGACCACTTTGTCAATCTTTCTGGGGCACAACCTCTTTAGGATTATGTTCAGATTTGACAGGTGGAATGACTATAAGGACTTAGGAACCTGACAAAGGCAAGATACTCTAAATGGCATTTGGTACTTACTAATTTTGCTTCCTCTGTTCTGAATGATTGTTTGTCTTGTCTTTCTACCTAAAGAAGCCTTAGTTAAAAGTCAAGGATTTCAATAATTCTATTATTTGTTAGATACACATATGTTTACACCTGGGGATGCAATTTGGTTGGACATAAGGAAATTAATAAATGTATTTCTGCACATAATCGTGAACAGGACAAATATTGCTTGTTTATCTTGTGCATGCCCCCCCAGAAGATGCCAGAGTTCATCACCCATTTGAGCTTACAACACCAGAAAATATAGGGATAGAGGAAACTGACCCTAGCAGCCCACAGTTTATAGCCCACAAATCCAAGGGCAACATTATCCAGGGGAAGAACCAAGAGCATTTTATCTGAATGCAGAAAGAGGACAAGCGTGCCCACATTCCACACTCATCTTTAACTTAATCTTGAAACTGTATCCATGAAAATCAAGCAAAAGTTAGAAATTAAGTTTTTTGAGTAGACAGAAACAGGGAAAGAGAACTCAGATTGGCCCCAATTGCTGAGGACAGGGTCCTGTATTTAGAAGACCCACAAACTAAGCCAGAAGACCTATAGAGCTCATAATAAATTAGGCAAAGAAGTGCAGATAAGACCTACACCCCAAATCCACCAGCCGTTTACAGCAAGATTTATTTTGTGCCCCTCAGTAAAAAGACAGACATTATAAAATGAAACAATACTTAGACCATGACTGAAACCTCTGGAATTCCTTTTCCTCCAATCTATTAATATTTCCAGCAACAATCTGAAAAATACCTGGAAAAGGGAAAACAACCTGAGGTCCCACTGTTCTGCTCTTTTCTGTGAGAAGGTTTTCAGACAGGTGGCTGCTGGAGACACAACAGGGCAGGAGATGCAGCCTCCAGCATGCCAGGGGAAGGACTAGTGAGGACTTGTCATGGTCCTGGACTTTTATACTGCCCCAGGGTGAGGTGATCCAAAACATGAGCTACTGAAACCAATGGAATCTCCCAGGGGCCATTTCCTGTAAATCCGTGACTCATACCTTTACACCACATGACCCTACTCAGGGTCCCTGATTTGCTAATCATTGGGTCCTATACTTGCTGTTTCCCTGGACCACTTTGTCAATCTTTCTGTGGCAAAAACTCTTTAGGATTATGTTCAGATTTGACAGGTGGAATGACTATAAAGACTTAGGAACCTGACAATAGCAAGATACTCTAAATGGCATTTGGTCCTTTCTAATTTTGCTTCCTCTGTTCTGAATGATTATTTTTCTTGTTTTTCTACCAAAGGAAGCCTTAGTTAAAAGTCAAGGATTTCATTAATTCCTTTATGTGTTAGATACACATACGTTTACTACATGGAGATGCTATTTTGGTTAAATATGAGGAAATCAATAAATATATTTCTTCACATAATCATCAGGAGGACAAAAATTCCCATTATGGTCTCCTTAGATGCCCAAAAATATTAGCCAGGCTCCAGCACCCATATGTGTATCATTCTGGGTGAATATGAATCTTAGTTTACAGTGTAGAGTCTAGCTCTTTCTATTTCCCTGTGTGATAGGCTCACTTATTTTTCCCCATGGAAATGTTATGGGCCAGACCATATGGGCAATGAATAAACAGACTCCATTTTACCCTGAGACTCCATGTTATGTAGAAAATACTTCTCCAACAGGAAACCCCTGCCTCTGTACCCATCAACAGTAGCTTTGCATGACACGTTTGGCAACACAAAATGGAAATTTTAATATAGCAAAAATTTGTGCTGTTTTTGATTCTCATTTTTCCTAAACAATGTACCATGTCAACAGTGATCTCCACAGTGATTGTCTGGACATTAGTAACCATCCTTAATTTGCACCTAGGTAAGGTCATTTTGACCCACTTCCCTCCTTCTGCTAATGATTTTAGATCTCATGGTGTTAGTTTGTAATTTTGAATCATAGCAACAGACACTTATGTTTGTACTGACTTATGGTATAAAAACCCCTACAAGCCTGTGGTCAGGGCTGTTCTCCCAGTAGCCAATTTTGGGGTGTTGTGTGAGACAGGGAGTTGGGTGGACAATAAAGACTCTCAAATTTGGATTTCTCAGTGGTCATTGGTCTGTTCTTTAGTTCTGCCCCACAACATTTGGAGGACCCAGACAGATCCTCGCTGCCAGCTGTATAACCATGGATCACCACTGACCTGGAAACTCCTGTGGGTGTGGAGAAGCCATAAAAGCTGTTGCTCCAAGGGGAAGGCATCTCAGAGACTCAGCCCCAGGCTGCAGAGCTCAGATCCAGGAGTGAATGAAATTCTTTGAGAGACACCTGTGTGTGCCCCCAGGGCACCCAGATAAATCTACCTCTGTTGGATTCATATCTGGGGACTCTGAGGAGGGCTGGAGACAGCATTGCTTTCTGAGGGTGATGGTGCCCAGGCCCTCAGGTCAGGAATCAGTAGTGACCACTTGTCATTGTTTTGGTGTCTTACCAGCTCTGTGTTTTTTTTTTTTTTTTTTTTTTTTCTGTTTTATGTTGCCACTGAGTGCGGACGTGGGTCAGTATCCCTCATGTTTGTCATGTGCTGCCCTTCAATGTATGTTAACCAATGTCCAGGAATTCCAGAGAAGGGCCCTGACTACACGACCTGGCATGACATCTTTTCTCTCTCTAAATTCCCTGGGAGAGGATGGCCAACTTTCAGGGTCAGATGGCCCCCTCAGAGAACCACCAAATTTTCTCTGGGCAGCCTGAACCAAAGTCTTATATGAAAAAAATTTTTAAAAAGTGGTTAAAATGCTTTTGATCCATGTTCACTAAAGCTTACATGGAAATGTAACCTGGTGTCAACAGGAACTTCCAACTATTGGACTTTCTCCACCAAAATGCCAGGCAAAAATTTTGATGGCTGCTGTCCAAGAGATCACACAAAATGGTTTAGAACAAGACCCCAACCTGAGGGGGCTCTCCCAAGGAGACCAACAGAAGCAGACTCCCTTGCTGTTTCTTCAGGAAACTCCTTCAGGGAGGGATGGGGCATAACCTTTGTCTATAGTTGCTGAATTCTTCTCATCTGTGATGAGCAAGACCACATCAGGATGGAAGCCAAAAAGACTTTTGACATCCTATTTTTTAACTTCATCATTTTGCTCTGAAACTAGGTTAATTTTTGGATCAGACCTATTCTATCCAACTATAAAGTCTTTCTAGTGCTCCGTTTCATTCAGAGGCCAGTGTATAAGGGTTAACTCTCAATCTTGTGGGCTTTTAAAAATAAGTTACAAGGCCTTTGTTTATCTGTTTTATGTGCACGTACACCGGTGTATTGTCACATCAACATATATTTTTTAATCGAAGTTGACATATGAGCTCATAAACTAAAATTTTAAAAAATGTATCCAAATACCTTAAATTCACGAGATTTAAAAAGTTCAATTTCAATTGGGTAAACAAATAAAAGTAAAGATGTCTTTCAAACTCACAAGATTCTCTAGGTGTTCATGCAACTGATAAAATATCAATGTCTATAAATATCTAATATCCATTGTTTCTAGATTTTTCATCAACAGGGAAGAAACAGATGCTGTCCAATACACCTGTCTGATATCTTGGATTTTAAAAATAAGGAATTTAGATTTGACCTATATGAGATTGATCATGGATGTGTTTGTTAGAGACATATAACTGATTTAAATGTTAAGATGCTAACTGTTAAAGATAACATCAAGTACTCTTAACTCCTTAAATTCCATAGGGTAACATAATTAACACAATTTTGCTGTTTTCATAAATTGGTAAATAAAAACATGGGTTTATAATTACTTTATTACTGAAACCAAGATTACTATTAGTTTCAACAGGGATAATTCTATATAAGGAGTTCAAAAGTTTCAACTACATTTCAAATAGAGTTTTATAAATACAAAGTATTTCATCTTATTAAAATGAAGTAATTTATCTAAATTCAGAAATTTACAGGGGTTGTTTCAGAATATAAATTTTATAAAAGGGGATCAACAGATTAAACAATTACAGGATTCTAGATATAAAATTGTATTTAGCAAAGAAAACAGTGTTTCTAGGCAAAAAGTCTTTATGTGATAAAATAAAGCTGTCATATCTCTAAGTAAACAACAGGGCCTAATTAAGTGATTAAAAAATTTAAATTAACTGTAAATTTTGAAATGTTTATGTGCATATATAAGTAACACAACAGTCAAAATTATTCAAGGTTTTCCCCTAAGGTCAAACACTAATGCACTAGTATAAACCAAAGTTCAATCTATATGCTAAAATGACAAATAATTCCTAAAATATTAATTTATTATTAACAGTATGTTCAGAAAGTTGTATTCCCTAGTGGAACTAGTCTTAAAAATTTGCAGTTTGTACAATGCTGGTTAAACAGTTGCTGCTATTTTAGAGTATTACACTACATTAGAAAGTAAATTGTCCTCAAAAGCTAAACTAAGTTAATATAAAAACATGAATGTATTTATGACTCTATTTCTATTCTTATATATTAAATTGTGCTTGGATCTATAGGTATACAAGCCCTTAACATAAAACAATTAAAAGAACATTTTATCAAGCTGGTTTTCTTCAAAGTAAAGTGGTAATGGTAATTTTAAAATTATAAGAAGAGCAAATTTTATTGGGTACTTATCATTTAATGTTCTGTAACTAGACCTGAACTTTATATTGCCTTCTACATGGGGATAAAAGTGTGAATATATTTCTAAAAGTTAATGAGACACTGATTTATTTAAAGATTAATGTTGTACGACCTAAAAACACTTACCACTTTACTCCACACAGGGAAAGTTGAAAGCTCTGTCAGCTTTCTTTGATTCATGTTTTAGATGTAACATCATATTGTGTTAACTAATATTCATACAGGCTTAGGAAACTATATATGTAATCTTTGTAAAATGACATTTAAAAAGAAGACAATGTCCAGCTTCAAAACTAGACCACCTTACCTAGGATTTGTGAAGAGCCTCACCTTACCTGGGATAAGGCTCTGTCTCCCACCTTACTACATGTTAGAGTGACTCCACAAGAAGCCAGACTTCAGTTCCATTAATGTTACATGCAACAGATTGTTTTTCGTTGTAAAATTACTGTGATCTCAAACAGGGGCTTGAATGCATACTTCAACTGCTACCTGTTAGTGCCTTATGAAAGTATATTAGGCCCTTATCTATGGACAGGTAATAAATAAAAAGGGTAAAATTAACTATAAAATTATAAACATTAAAGTTAAAGCCCAATATTCTTACTTTAATACTGCTAAAACTGGTTTGCTGGATGTTTAAAAATCAAGACTTAAACATTGAAATTAAGATAAAAGGGCCCAAAACCAACAAACAATATTTGGATCTTGAACTCAGAGTCAGTCTGAACTCAGGGGACAAGAGAACTTCTTTAAGGAGCTTCCCAAATGTGGGCCACATGACGTCCCGATCAGGGAGATGCTGAGAGCACTAGAGGATGAAAAGCCAATCAGCACATCTACTGCAGAGGAAGGTCCTTAGTAAAGAGAGACATCCCTAAAGCTTCCAAAGGAAGCCACCCCACCAAGGAGACGCTCTCTAGCGATCTGCTCTCAAGTTCCACATGAGTGACCCCTATGGGGACTCAGCTGACCCATAACAACAGTTAGGAAGAAGGTCAATTTGACTGACTTGATCTTAAACTCCTTGCAAAAACAGTTAAAACCAATACACAGTCATTCCTGGACATTTTAAAACCAAAACAATAGTTATTGAAATGTAACTTGAAATGTACACTTGTATTAGCTCCCCAAGGTAAGTAATAGTGGAGGTGACAAAAAAAGATTCTTAGACCACAATGCCTGACAGCTATCAAGAAAAACTGCCAGAGTATTAAGTTTTTAGTCACTGTAAGGCCTGCAGATCATCCTAAACTCCTAAACAGGTAGACTTAATCCATATTTGCTAGTATAATTCTCTAGCCCTAAGTAACATAAACAAAGGGATCTCTACTAAGCAAAGAGTTCATAATAATAAAAAGATATTTTCAAAAATCAGATGACATTAGGTAACTTAAGGAAATGTTGTGTTACATTCCTGATAACTCTGACAATATTAAAGATTTTTCAAAAAAAGTCTTTATCCTCTCAGTCTTGTTAGGCTTTCTTAGTTTTGTTAGACCTTGTTATGGAAAAACATCTCAGTTCTTCTTCCTCCTGGTAAGAGATTATTGATTTCTATCATCTTCTTGATATTCATTGACATGTTCCAGATGCTATTTATTTTGTACACATGTGTATGTTTTTCTCTTATAGCACAAGACTTTCACCAGTAAAAAGACTCAACTTCTAACAAGGGACTCCAAACTGGTTGCCCCACCCCACATAGCCCCCTCTCAGTTTGCAGCAGCAAGAGCCGTCATCGTCCTTTTGCCTTTAGACAGTAAGAATTTCCTAGAATTAGAGGGCTAATGATAATAAAATATTAAAAGACAGTCAATATAGATAGGTAATTGGGTTGAATCACAAAAATAAAGGCCCTTTTGGGTCCAGAAAGTTGGAGGCAAAGGACCTCTGAGAAATTCAAATGTTAATGCTTCCAGAAATCTTCCTTAATGCTTACTACGAACCAGTTCCACTTCCAACCTGTTGTTAAGTCTCTCCAACAGCATCAAATTATGAGAGAACCAACCCCAAGAGATGACTTAATTTCCAACACCAATTCAAGCCAGGACACTATATCTATGTCAAATGGTTCCAGAACAAAGGACTAACACACACCTTAAAAGGAGGGAACCTTGCTCACAGCATGGACTCATCACATCTGAGTCAAGACACCAAAAAATGAACAGCCCTCAGAGACTCCAACCACCCTCCAAAGATAAGACTTAAAAATTATTAATCATTTTTTTGTCTTGCTTATTCTTACACCTCTACTCTAGTACTTGGCAGCCTCAGAAGGTCTCTCCAGGCAGACACCTCCTCCCTGGGAGCCAGCTGTGTCCCCAGGGGAGCCAAATTGTTTATCAAGTGTGCATCTGCCAAGGTGACACTGATGACTCTGCAGGTAGAGGAGGACCCGAGTGGACTTTAGCATCAGCTCCATTTGATGGAGAAGATGGTGGTTTAATAAAGTCATCAAACTGAGACTGGCCTTGCCAGTGGAGAGAAGCTGCCTCCTTGTCAACAGCATCAATGCCTCCAAATTGTCCCTGCCTTACCCCAAGAGGAAGAGAGACACTTCTCCTTTTGAGATGATTTTAAAATGGCATGCTTTTCCTGATCCTCAGGTACTAATTAGTCTACCCACCACACCCATTCACTTGGTGTAACATCCATTAATCACTTCTAAGCACTTAATTGGATTAGCAAGGTTTGGGTATGACCAATGCATTCTCTGGAGAGGTCATGGGAGTTGTTTCTTCAATTACTATATGTGAAGCATCTTAAGCACAGAAACAGGTTTAGTTATCAGAATTGTTCAAGAAATTTCAAGGAACTCTAGGTGATTAAGAAAATTTCCAAGCAGTGGACTGGGGCTGCTATGTTGGTAGGACACTTGAATTAGGTCTCCCAAAATGAGGAAAACGAAAAATTCTGGAGAAGAATTGTATTTCTCTCTCTCTCTCTCTCTCTCTCTCTCTCTCTCTCTCTGTGTGTGTGTGTGTGTGTGTGTGTGTGTGATTATATGTATATATATTTGAAGATCTAGCATACTAATTAGGTATCCATACCATTATGCTTTGTATTCATTAAAAAGAACTTCGTGAATATAATTTTCATTTTTATTTAATCAACCAAATTTTCTTGCAAGTCTGATGAACAGTTTTCATGCTGGTGTTGTTGGTAAAAAATATTTTAGAAATGGCTCTAACTCTATTTGGAAGAAATTTTAAAGGAGTCAGAAAGTAGGGGTTGCAATAAGTTTCTGTGATGTTTGAGGTAAGTGTGGTGCTCAGGGGACTAAGGGAATGAGCTTGGTAGACAGCCCCAAGTGCTTTTAAAAGGGAAAATCGGGGCGGGCCAAGATGGCGGACTAGAGGGCGGCTGCATTTCACGCTGCTCCAGGACGCAAGATTCAAAAGAGGAGATAGTGAGAGACTTGGGACCAACTCAAAGCCTCCGGGTGAGTCTCTCCCGTTGGGGAGGCGTCCCGGATGGCAAGAAACCGAACGCAGAATGGGAAGTGAGCTACCATGAGATCGCTCCCTCCTTCGCTGGAGCGTAAACACGACAACCGGGATCATCAGAGAGGCGACCCAGCATAGCTGACCGGTGCAGCCACTGCTGGGGCTCCGGGTGGCTGCCTGGGGAGGAGCTGCGTGGCGAGCTGTTTGGACCCAGAGTGACCGCTTCCGAACACCGGGGGATTCCCCGGAGGAGGAGGAGAGGCCCGGCGGGTCGCTTGGGTCTAGGAGTGACTGCATCAGAGCCACAGGCGGTTGCCAGAGGTGGAGCTGCGTGGTGAGCTGTTTGAACTCAGAGTGGGCGCTCCTGAGCGCCGGGGGACTGCCCGGAGGAAGAGGAGGAGCGCAGCGGGACACTTGGTCAGGAGTGACTGCATCAGGTCCACAGCATGTTACATGAGCCGCGGTAACTTGTTTAGAACTCCAGAGCGAGCGTTTCGAGGCCGGAAAGGTTGCCCGAGAGGAGAGTGAGCGCGGCGTATCGCTGACTGGGATGACTGATCAGAGCTGCGGCGTTGCTGAAAAGGAGGAGCTGCGCAAGACGAAGTTGTTTGAACTTTATGTTGCCCAGAACACTGGTAGCTGCCTGGAGGAGGTGGAGAGAGCGACGCGAACAGAGGACTGCATCAGAACCATAGGCGTTGCTACAGAGGAGGAGGCGAGTGGTGATTGATTGGATTAAAGCAACGCCCTGAACACCTGTGGCCTGCCTGGAGGAGGAGCGCAGTGGGTCACTTGGTCTCGAGCCACTGCTCCTGAACACCCGGGGGGCTACCCCGAGGAGGAGGAGGAGGAACAGGGTGGGTCACTTGGACTTGGAGTGACTGCCTAGGGCTACGGGCAGTTGGCGGGAGGAGGAGACACAAAGTGAGTTGCTTGGACTCCTAGTGACTGCGTCAGAAACCGGGCAGCTGTCCGGAGGAGGTGTGTGGTGGGTCTCTGGGTCTCGGAGCTATTGTACGGGGCTCCAGGTGGTGGCTCAGAGGAGGGGCCGCATAGCCAGGCGATTAGGTAAGAGCAGGGTCCCAGGAGCTAGGTGGCTTCTGGCTGGAAGAGGCCGCATGGAGACACGCCCTAGGGTGGAGCGAAGTTTCCAGGACTGCGGGCAGATTATCTGGGAGAAGCAGCCTAAGGAGACTCGCCTGCGGAGGGTGAGGCTCCCAGGCCCAGGAGGTAGGTCCGGGCCCCTGGGAACGTTGCAGAGGAAGACAGCCCAGCCCAGGCGGTAGTTGTAGATTGAGGGAACCTCTAGGAGGGGAACTGACCAGCGAGACGTCCCCACCGAGTGAATCTTCCCTACCGGAAGAGGTTTTCCCACAGGGACGGTTAAACCAGAGACACAGGCACAAATAGGCCTTGCCTCAGCCCGCAGCCTAGTTCCCCGCTGGATGACCATTGGTCAACAAGTGGAGACACCTCTGACCAATAGCAGGGAATATACGCCACCTGAGGGTCACCACCCTAGAGAGGCAGCTTCTTCGTGGAGCTCCGCATTATCACCTTCCTCCAAGACTTCAGGCTACTGAAGGATAAGAGGGGATATACTAGCACCTTGGGGGCATTATGTTGATAGAGAATCACATCTTAACACCCACACTGATCCTGAACAATAAGGTGAGAAAACATGTGAAGAAAATGCCCTAACAAATTAGATGTTAGAATAAAAATCCAACGACAGCATGGCAGAAGAAATGTCAGAAAGGGAGTTCAGAATGTACATAATCAACATGATAAGGGAAGCAAACGATGAAATGAAAGAGCAAATGCAGGCATTGAATGAACGCACCAATAGACAGTTAAAAGAGCAAATACAGGAAGCAAAAGACTATTTCAATAAAGAGTTAGAGATATTGAAAAAAAACCAAACAGAAATCCTTGAAATGAAGGAAACAATAAACCAAATTAAGAACTCCATAGAAAGTATAACCAATAGGATAGAACACCTGGAAGACAGAACTTCAGATATTGAAGACAAAATATTTAACCTCGAAAACAAAGTTGAACAAAAAGAGAAGATGGTGAGAAATCATGAACAGAATCTCCAAGATCTATGGGATATAATGAAAAGGCCAAATTTGAGAATTATTGGGATTGAGGAAGGCTTAGAGAAACAAACCAAAGGAATGAACAATCTATTCAATGAAATAATATCAGAAAATTTCCCAAATCTGAAGAATGAAATGGAAATCAAGTCCAAGAGGCTTATAGGACTCCAAATACACAAAATTACAACAGACCCACACCAAGGCACATTATAATGAAAATACCTAACATACAAAATAAAGACAGAATTTTAAAGGCTGTGAGAGGAAAAGAACCAAATTACATTCAGGGGGAAGCCAATACGGATATCAGCAGATTTTTCAATCCAGACCCTAAAAGCTAGAAGGACCTGGAACAACATTTTTCAAGCTCTGAAAGAAAATGGATGCCAACCAAGAATCTTATACCCAGCAAAACTTACCTTCAAATTTGACGAGGAAATAAGATCATTCCACGATAAACAAAAGCTAAAAGAATTTACAAAAAGAAAGCCAGCATTACAGAACATTCTCAGCAAAATATTTCATGAGGAAGAGATAAAAAAACAAAGAAGCAAATCAACAAAGGGAGGAATTATCCTAAAGGAACTGTCAAATAAAGGAGGAACCAAGATGTGCCAAAAATTTTAAATATGAACCAAATGACCGGGAATACAAATCATATCTCAATAATAACCCTGAATGTTAATGGCCTGAATTCATCAATCAAAAGACATAGACTGGCAGATTGGATGAAAAAGAAAGATCCAACAATATGTTGCCTGCAAGAGACTCACCTCATAGAAAGAGATACCCATAGACTAAAGGTGAAAGGATGGGGAAAAACATACCATGCACATGGACTCAGCAAAAAAGCTGGAGTATCCATCCTCATTTCAGATAATGTGACTTCAAGCCAATGTTAGTCAGAAGGGATAAAGAAGGACATTTCATACTGCTTAAGGGAAGCATAAATCAGCAAGATATAACAATCATAAACATCTATGCCCCAAACAGTGCTCATCCATGTATGTTAAACAAATCCTTCTCAATTTTAGAAACCAAATAGACCATAACACAATAATACTAGGTGATTTTAACACGCCTTTCACCAGACAGATCTCCGTTGTAAAAATTGAATAAAGAAACCATAGATCTCAATAACACAATCAACAATTTAGACTTAACAGACATATAGAATATACCATCCAACAAAGAACGAATACACTTTCTTCTCAGCAGCACATGGATCCTTCTCAAAAATAGACCATATTTTATGCCACAAAGCTACTGTTAGTAAATACAAGAAGATAGACATACCTTGTATCATATCAGTGACTTAATAGATTAAGTTACAAAATTAATTAGAAAGAGTAAAAATAAAAGTACTATAACACTGAGATTAAACAATATGCTACTATATGATGAATGGATAACAGAAGATATTAGGAAGGAAATTAAAAAATTCTTAGAGGTAAATGAGAATAAAGAAACATCATATCAAAATCTCTGGGACACTATGAAAGCAGTACTTAGAGGAAGATTATTTCATGGAGCGCATTTAATAAAAGAAGTAAAACTCAACAAATAAACGACCTAACACTACAGCTCAAAGCCCTAGAAAAAGAAGAACAGACCAACACCAAAAGTAGTAAAAGACAGGAAATAGTTAAACTCAGAGCTGAAATCAACGAAATTGAAATGAAAGAAACAATACAAAAATTGACAAAATAAATAGTTGGTTCTTCGAAAAAATAAACAAAATTGATAAACCTTTAGCCACACTAACAAAGAGAAGACGAGAGAAACCCCAAATCACTAAAATTCGGAATGAACAAGGAAATATCACAACAGACACAACTGAAATACAAAACATAATTAGAAGCTATTTTGAAAACCTATACTCCAACAAAATAGAAAATTTTGAAGACATCAACAGGTTTCTAGAGACATATGAATTGCCCAAACTGAATGAGGAGGACATACACAATTTAAATAGACCAATTTCAAGTAATGAAATAGAAGAAGTCATCAAAAGCCTACCAACAAAGAAAAGTCCAGGACCAGATGGGTTCTCAGCCAAGTTCTACAAAACCTTTAAAGAAGAGCCCATTCCAATACTTCTCAAAGTATTCCAGAAAATAGAAGAGGAGGGAACTCTCCCAAACTCATTCTATGAAGCCAATATTACCCTGATTCCTAAATCAGACAGAGACACATCAAGGAAAGAAAATTTCAGACCAATATCCTTAATGAACATCGACGCAAAAATTCTCAACAAAATTTTAGCAAATCGCATACGAAAATGTATTAAAAAGATAGTGCATCATGATCAAGTGGGTTTCATCCCAGGATGCAAGGTTGGTTAAACATCAGGAAATCAATAAATGTAATTCACCATATCAACAGACTTAAAGTCAAGAATCACATGATTATTTCTATAGATGCAGAAAAAGCATTTGATAAAATACAGCACCCCTTCATGCTCAAAACACTAAAAAAATTAGGGATAGTGGGAA